>CM034149.1:76121025-76141938 GCA_019776745.2 Taxus chinensis
CATGTTCCATCATGTATTCATTGGGAAGATACTTGTTCACTGGAATACTTGTTCAAACTTGTATTCATTTTGTGGATACCTATTCTCATTTAGAAATCATAGAAGAAGAATAGAATGCTGCATAAATTTGTTTTTGTATGAAAGAGCTACTACATAATTTCATTGTCTGATGCAAAGCCTAAATCACTTGGAATCTATCACCAAGGTTAGAATGATCCAAGACTTCAAAGAATAATTTTTACTTGGTCAATAAATAATTTTCTCTAGGTATCCACTCTTCAAAACTTGTAAATTTTTCCTTATGATAATTATTCATAATTATATTATATTGGCTGGACTATCCCTGACAGAGTCAAGTGTTACACTACATACCATCGATGAGAGGGATCAAGCCTTATGTAGTTCAAATTTGTTATAAGCTAGAAGGGTCATTCCCCAAGATTTATAATATAATTTATAGAGGTATTAAAATGATTAAGTTCAATCACTGTATTGAGTGTGGATGCTTGTTCTTCTATAGGAATCATTGAGGAAGAATATATGATTGATATATGAGAATAGACATATGCCCATTCAATACATGCAATATTAAACTTAATCATTAGAAACCTCTATAAAGTAAGTGGTTAAAAAATTCATAATATTTCTAACTCTAATATAAAAAACTTACATGAATTTTCTAACTCTACCCATGATTCAGATTATCATTTGGTTTCCTTTCCCATTCAGGCCAGACAATTTCCCATTGTAAAAAATTATACTTTTAACTCCTCATTAGTTCACCTTTTTTATAAGGTAGAAGGGCCAATCCCTATGATTTCTAACATACTTTATAGAGGTATTAAAATTATTAAGTTCAATAATTATATTGAATGTGCGGATGCCTATTCTTATATAAGAATCATTGAGGAAGAATATATGATTGATCTATGAGAATGGACATATGCCCATTCAATACATGAAATATTGAACTTGATCATTATAAAACCTCTATAAAGTAAGTGGTTAAAAAATTCAAAATATTTCTAACTCTAGTATAAAAAGTTATAAGGAATGATTATTTCTACCTCTAAAGAAGTGGTTATAAAACGTTCAAAGGAATGATTGTTTCTAACTCTAACCATGGTTCATATTATCATCTAGTTTCCTTTCCTGTTTAGGCTGGACAATTGCCCATTGTAAAAAAAAGTATACTTTTAACTACTCATGTCAAGCCCATTCTCAATTAAATAATACAGATAAAATTTAATTTGTCTTACAATGAGAAGATGGGCATTATCACAACCTTATCTTGTTTGTAATGGGAACAAGCCCATTCTCAAACAAATAAATATTACCTTGTTTTATAATGATTTTGTAACTTAGAATGTTTTTAATAGACAGAAGCCCAATATCATACAAACAAACAATGTTTGTCTTGTATACAACCAAATGTAAGGTGGAGGAGGGAGATAAAAATATGATAAAAAGGGATTGGTTTAGAATGGCATATTACAGAATTGAGTAATAGAATTTTTGTCTTATATGCAACCAAATGTAAGGTGGAGGAGGGAAAGAACAATATGATAAAATTAGACTGATTTAAATTGGTGCATTATGGAATTGAGCAAGAGAATTTTGAAAAAAGAGGGGAAAGAATAGGAGTAGGACACAGAGGATTCACACCCTTCCAACTGGGGTTTTACCAGTGTTAGAGAGATGTGTCTCCTACCAACTGTGACACGTCTCCAGTATGGGAGACATGTAAAAAAATGACTCTAATACTTGGAGATTCCTTTCAGAGACATTTAATATCTCCCAACTATTTTTCCTTTAAAAACATGTTATTGACTAATGAAAACATAACCTCATTCAAAAATATGTTGCACTACATATCCCATTAGTAAAAAAAATTGTGAACTATCGTTGGCAGTGCTGCACTACATACCAACGAGAGAGATCCATCTTTATGTACACACACACACACACACACACACACACACACACACACACACACACACACACATATATAATTTTATACTTTTTTAGAATAGGTTGTGAGAATGTGAATTAGAGAAAGAATATATAATTCATGTTATGGACTTTGTGCAAGGGCTACCAATGTACATAGGTATTAAACTGTAAAAGGTAAACTACATAACGTGAATAATATATTCTTATCCTACTTCCCATTCTGAAACAAATTTAATTCTCTCTGAGTATGGGCATCTGCCCATATTCAGAGAGAATTCACTACTTCCCATTCTAAAACAAACTGAATTTTATCTCTATTCTATTGGGATACATATTTTATGTACTGCCAATTCAATACAAAGACAAAAATGTTTGTTTTTTTGAGAATGGGCATATTCCCATTGTAAACATTCAACTACAAACAATACTGAACTTAATCATTTTAATACCTCTAAATATTTTGAAACATATTTAATTTTTTCCCTATTCATCTTCTATGATATCTTTATGTGAATGGGCATATATGCAAGCAATGTTGCACTTAATCATTTTAAGAAATCTATAAAATTTGTGAGAATGGATAAATTTTAACTCTATTCTTCTAATTAAACTTCTAAATTTTGTTTACATATATTCTATAATATGAAAATAACTTAGGAGAAAACTATATGAAGGAAGTACATCTTAATATTAGAACAAAGTAAACATTGTTAAGAATTAATGTATACATAATGAATATAATAAAACGAACACAAAAATTGTAGAGGTTATTTACTCAGAGGGGTAGTTAGACATGGATAATATTGTTGGATCATGATATCCTGCTTGTGATTCTCTACCATAAAGATAAGTGAGGAACTCTTTGTATTATGTGTTTCCTTTAATGCATTTGTCCCACCATATAATATTAATACAGGGGACACATAACTATTGCATCTCTCAATCATGTGCTCCCAAAAATATACTAATATCTCACATTTGAAAGGATGTCCATGGATGAAAACTATAATTTCATTCAGTTTGATAATATCCAAGGGCTTTGAATTTTCCCAATATAGATCAACTGTTACATCTTCCACATCCATAGTGGTTGAATTATGAAGACCATATATGGTAAAAATCACTAACATCCCTTGAAATGGATGTTTTGCATTCATAATTTTTTAACATCCTTTTAGAATTATTGCTCATTGTTTTTACTTATTTCATGTATATTTTTACAAAAATATCAAATAACTAAGCTTGTACTACTATAAGTATAAAGACACAGACACAACTCATTTTACTGCACCCAATAATTGTCAGAAGCTCAACAATATTTCTTTTTTATTGGTAAATAGTTTTTTGAAAGGGACTATACCCTTGTACAACAAGGCTCATGAGCCAGAATTGAAAATTAAAGCACAAAGAAAGAGATCAAAATCTAGATAGAACAATAATGCCCAACTGCAGAAAACTATCTGCAAAGAAAAAACCAACAACCAACAACGCATCAACAAATAAACAACTGATGTATAATGATCAAACAACAATGGCACATCAACACCATAGGAAAATAAACAAACTATTATCTGGCCAAGAAAAATGAAATCAATGTAACCCAGCTGAACAATACCAGAGAAAATCATCTAGGCATAGACTTCTCCTTCATAGTGATTTTGTTTTCTTTTTGTTGACCGTTACCTAGCCTGATGGAGCCTCCGCAGTTGGAGGAGAAGAAAAAGGAGGAGTATTTTCCTTAGTTGCATTTGTCCCATTTGGGACAGTCACGTTGTTATCTTGAGAGAGATATTTATCATTTTCCTTGCTGCCCTCAACAACTTGTGCATTTTTCATGCTACTCACAATTTGAGTTTTGGATAAAGGGGGTTTCCAAGGCAAAATCAGATTCAACTTTTGTATGTATATTTGATTCTAGATCCTTTTTTGCATCGAAAATCAGGTGTTCTGAGAGTGCATATTTCCAACAATTGCACTTCTCATGTTGACATTTTTCCATCCCACAAGCAGTAGAGGTGTGTCCTAAGAAAAAACACCTTCTACACCGAAAAGGTAGACCTTTATAATCTAGAGGTTGTGACCAAGTTCTATTTTGCAGTCTAAGATCTATGGTTACAGGAAGATTTTTATCAGTGTCAAGTTCCACTAGGATCTGGGAATAGGTAGTATGGGTGTAATTAGTGGTTTGAGAATATATATAGAGTGTAGTTCCCAAGGTGTTGCCAATGGATTTCAGATAGTCATGAAGCTCAACAATATTGTTTTATGAGACATTACTCACAAGATTACAAAAATAAGAAATTATGACTTCTACAGTGAGTGGTGGTAAATGGAATTTCAACATTGATAAGTGAATTCATATGTATATGGCATCTTTGGTTGATAATTTGTATTAGCCACATTCATATACAATTCCAGTACTTCAATAGCATTTTTTGAATAATTTGGAAAATTTGTCTCCCCTAATGGTGTTTTGTCCTTTTCAATTTTTTCTTTTCTTCTCTAAGATCTTGACATAGTTGAGAAAAGTGCGACTCATGGATGGAAAATTTTTCAATCACATTTTTTTTCATTGCAATCTATTTGAGCAACGTATTTTAGAACTATTAGCAACATATAAGACATAAATTTGGCTCTTGTTTCTCTACTTTGCTTTATTCTTTTGTAGTAATCTTTTATAAAAATTACATTAACACAATACTCTTCTTTGAACCAGACTTCACCACTAATGCATATATCTACAAGGACATCTAATTCTTCATCTATCATACCTTTTGCGCATCTGAATAGTCCTACTGTAAACATATCTAATGAATTTGGCTTGAAATATGTAGATTTTTTTGGGCTACAAGGCAACCCACCATTGGTATAAAAATTAAAAAAATAAAACCCACTTATCCCAAATTTCATCTAGGAGTACAAGAAATGAAATTTATCATTAAAACTTTCCAATTTTTCCTTCTAAAAAATAAGCAAAATTTTCCTTTCGAATGACTACATGTGAACATTAAAATAAATTTTATTAGTTTAGCATTCTATGAGAAATAATTTAAGTTAATGTCTATGAGCAAAAAAACTTAATACAATTTATAAATACCTTCCATCTCTCTGACTTATCATATCCAGAACCAAGACATTGTGGTCTCTTCTCTAAGATCCACCTTGACCTGAATTTGTACAGTGAGTCAATAAATATTGTTTTCATCCATGTTTTGTTTGCTATATTTTTTTTTCTTAAAAATAATGATTATTTGTTATGTTATTGCTTTGGAAGATAGAATTCAGGTAGACCTTTGTTTGAATCTATCATGAACTGATGAAAAATCGGGATTTGCAAGGATTTGTTTTTGGGCTTCAATTGTATGTTTTTTTATCATTGGTAAATAGTTTTAAAGGGACTATACCCTGTTACAAAAAGGGCTCAACAGCCAGATATAACTATGTAGATGCAACAAAAATGATCAAAATCTAGATAGAACAATTATATGTTGCCCACCAATAATATAGAAATTAGTTTCAATGTCATGAATTTCATGCTCAAACTCCATGTCAAAAATATCACTAGTAGATTTTTTGAAAGGAAACAAAATTGCATCCCGCTGAAGAGGTACAAGGTTACACAACAAAGAGTGCACAAGGAGACTGACACTTGATAAATCAAGTGATTTGTATTAGTATTTTGCAAGAGATACATGGCAATGACCAATATCAATTTTGAATGAATTTTCTTCAAATAAAAAAGTATGAATATCTTCAAATAATGTAGATTCACTTTTTTTAATTTCATTTTGAAATTGTTTTAATAATATTTTCTTTTTTGTAGATATCTTCACCTCTTGAAAGTGTTATTTTGAAATGTCTTTTTCCAGCTTAGATGATTTTTGTCTTCTGAGCATGGTAAACATTTTTTAATGTAATTTTTGTTGGTCCAATCCCTTATCAATATTCATGCGCTGGGAAACAAATGAAGTGAATGCATACTGATATA
Organism: Taxus chinensis; assembly: GCA_019776745.2. Taxonomy (NCBI): domain Eukaryota; kingdom Viridiplantae; phylum Streptophyta; class Pinopsida; order Cupressales; family Taxaceae; genus Taxus; species Taxus chinensis. The sequence goes on from CM034149.1 coordinate 76,126,967, forward strand.
GCTTTTTAAATATGGTGAAAATTCCTACACAAATAACTTCACTATTATGCACACCACTCTTGTCCCTTTCAGTGTATGGCTCAATTTTCCAACCATAACTATAACATGAATCTTTGTATTTTTTTCCTGACCTTTCCATGCCATCTTTTTTGTAAATAGAAACCTATAATTCCATTTTATGTACTGAGCATGTTCTCGATGTGTTGTCCACTTTTTCCACTTGAATAGATACAATAGTATCTGTTATATACTTTATGCTCAGAAGATACTATTTTAATACGGTTAATTATTCTTACTATTCTTAATATTAAACAATTTTTTTCGTATGAGAATAATCTTCCCGTGTTAAAAGAATGTAAATATAATATGTTGAGCTTAAAATTATCTCTATTATTCTTCTATTAAATTAGATATATAAGATATTTCTATTAATTATACATGAGAATGAGCATATTTATATCTATTCTTTTTCTATTAGTTATACGTGAGAATGGGCATCTGGACTTTTAAAGTGGAAAAGATGAGAAAATAGAGTGGAGAGACTAAAAGTAGCATAAACATTTTCTTCAAATTTTGTTGAAACTTTGAAACTTGTAAATTAGATAGAGTAAAAGTAACTTAAACCATCTTTTCTTCCATAATAAATTAATTACATTCATTTTAATACCTCTAATATCTATTCTTCTTCTTCCAAGATTTTTATATGGGAATAGGCATCTGCCCATTCTAAAACAAAGTTAAATTTTTCATTCCACTTGCCCATTCTAATAACTCTAAAAAATTACGAATTGAAATTAACTTAGATTTATCTCTATTCTTCTTCTAATAGTTAAGTTACACGAGAATGGGCATTGACCCATTCAATATAAACAAACAATTATATCACATGAGGATGGGCATCTTCCCATTCAATACAAACAAACAAAGTTATCATGGGTAGATGCAATCATAGAAAAATAATAGAGTTTAAAATGGGAAGTTGTACGTTATCACATCTTGTTACTTTTATAAAAAAATACAAATTTTTCAAATATTTTAATATGTATTACACTCATATATACAAAAAATTATATCACATGAGAATGGGCATCTGCCATTCAATACAAACAAAAAAACTTATCATGGGTAGATGCAATCATAGAAAAAGAATAGAGTTTAAAATGGGAAGTTGCACGTTATCATAGCTTGTTACTTTTATATAAAATGTAAATTTTTCAAATATTTTGATATACATTACACTAACACAATTTGTAACAACAAAAAATGGATTTTATTTCCGCCACCTTGTACAAGGAAATTCCATTTTTGGATGGTGCAGATTACTAGGAAAGAAGGGATGAAGAATGTTTCATTGAAATTCACACCCTTGATAATTATTACAATGATATGTGGTTGTTTCATTCCTTTGGAGACCAATGGATACCAATTGGCATTCTTCTGAGCATAAAGTATATAACAGAAGAATAATTAAGTATGATCATATTAACCGTATTAAAATATATGATACTATTTTAATACGGTTAATATGATCATAGTAAATTTTATCTATATTCTTCTTATGTGATTCAAATTAGTTTATCTCTACTCTATTTAAGTGTTTATAACTGTATCATATTGGGCGGACTGTCCTTGACTGAGCCAAGTGATTCACTACATACCCTCTAGAGGAATCAAGCCTTATGTATTTCTCAGTTGTCATCTTACAATATATATATATATATATGTATGTATGTATGTATGTATGTATGTATGTATGTATGTATGTATGTATCCATTCACATTTAGCACACATAGAAGAATAATAGATATTCTGAATTGGCATATGACCATTCTCATATAATAATTACAGAAGATAGAATGGAATTTTTTGCATTATGCCAATAACATATACAGGATGGGAAGTTGTGCGTTGTGATAGATTTTTTTTTAAAGGGAAGATGCCCATTCTCATACATAACTAATAGAAGAATAATAGAGATTAGTTTGCTAATTCTCATGTATAACTAATATAAATCTCTTATATATCTAATAGAAGAAGATTATAGATAAATTTAAGTTCAACATATTATATTTACTTTCTTTTAACATGGGAAGGAATGGGAAGCAGTGCATTGTGACAACCTTTATAGAAGATGTGCACGTTTATAATGGGCACAAGCCAATTCTCATACAAACAAAAATTGTTTGTTTTAAAGTAATTAGTATTATTATATTACACTAGTTGAACTATCCCTAGCAGAGAAATGTGCTGTACTGTATGCCCACAAGAGGGATCAAACCTTATGTATTTATATTATTTTGTTTATAATTCTATAGTTTTGGATGGACTAACCTAGGAGGATCCAAGTGTTGGCACCACCAAGTGTTGCACTACATAACCGTGAGAGGGATCAAGCCTTATGTAGTTCTATTATTATTTTTATAATTGTATCATTTTGGCTGGACTAACCTTAGTGTAGCCAAGTACAGGCACCACCAAGTGCTACATTACATACTTGCGAGAGGGATCAAGCCTTATGTAGTTGTATTATTATTTTTAGAATGGACGGGAAATATTGAACTCAATCATTTTGGCTGGATTAATAATTGCATCTCTTTGTTTATTTTTCTCTTGTTTTGGTTGTTATTATTTTGTTTTAGAATCAGAAGACGCTAATTCTCATATTATGTAGGTCTATTATTTTGTTTTAGAATGGGTAGATGGCCATTCTCATCCCATTTTCATTTATCATTAAAATATATTGTTTCTCATATTAGATATATTTAACATCATTTATTTAATAATTAAAGGTAATTATTTTAAAACATGTCTTCCACTGCTCATTGGAATGGAAATTTGTGCATTGTGACAGTAACATAAATAGGATGAGAAGTTTTTCATTGTGATGGTAAATTTTTTTGTTTTGTAATTATTAATATTTGTATTATACTAGCTGGAATATCCCGGCAAAGCCAAGTGTTACACTACATTCCCTCGAGAGGGATGAAGCCTTATGTAGTTCTCATTCTCATCTCACAGTATGTGTGTGTGTGTGTGTGTGTGTGTGTGTGTGTGTGTGTGTGTGTGTGTGTGTGTGTGTGTGTGTGTGTGTGTGTGTGTGTAGTATCCATTCACATTTAGCAAACATAAAATCATAATAGATATTTTGAATTAGCATATGACCATTCTCATATAAGAATTATAGAAGATAGAATGAGAATTTGTGCATTGAGATAGTGCAATTTTTTGTTTTGTAATTATTAATAATTGAATTACAAAATATGGAATGAGAATTTGCAAATTGCCAAGTGACGTTGTACTATATACCATCGATGAGGAAGTTGGACAATGCCTTACGATAAAAAAAAATCTCAGTTCTTATAATTAGTAATAATTATATTATACATAGTTGGACTATCCCTGGTACAGCCAAGTGTTACACTAGATACCCTCAAGAGGGATCAATCCTTATGTATTTCATAGTACTTATCTTACTATATACATATATATGTATATATATATGTATATATATATATATATATGTATATATATATATCCACTCACATTTAGCCAACATAGAAGAATAAATAGGTATTTGGAATGGGAATTTGATGATTTTCATAAAAGAATTACAAAATATCGAATAGGAAGTTGTACTAGTATGATAGTAACATATATAGGACAGGAAGTTGTGCAATATGATAGTAACATCATTTTACTTCGTAATTATTAATAATTGTATTATACTAGCTAGACTAACCATGATGGAGATCTAAGTGTTGCACTACATAGCCTCGATAGGGATCAAACTTTATGTAGCTCTCTCTCTCTCTCTCTCTCTCTCTCTCTCTCTCTCTATATATATATATATATAATTTTGTAATTTTTAGAATGGGTTTTGAGAAGGAGTTAATATGTTAGTGTTTAAATTTATATTTGTTCTTAACCATTGCCGTAGCAAGACCACCATGCATATATATACATATACATACATACATATATATATATATATAATTCTTAGAACTAGGTTTTAAGAATGGGTTAAATGTTTAAATTTATATTTTTTCTTGAACATGAAATAACGAGACAATTATGCTAATAGATTGTTTACCATCATTTTCTTATAAATGAAAATAACCTAAAACATGGTTATGCTTAAATAGAGATGATAATGATTTATACATGTGCTTGAAATATAACAAGATCAATAATTTAGCTACGATATAACAAAACATAGAAACTTAAGATAAGTAATTATAGGGATAAAAAGTAGCAATGACCAAAAAATGAAAAACATAGAGAGAAAAATACAAAATGCATATTTAATTTATCAAAAAATTAGAGCAGAAGAACTAAAAGTCTAGATTAATGGCCATCTGAAATCTCGATTGAATCTTCGTTGACATTAGCGAACGAGAAGGAAGAACCCACGAAACAAACTCGAGTAGACATACGACAACGACCACCACTAGCAATGGCAATATTTAATAATTATCTGGAGGTGGGACACAGCATATCTCACAACAAAGAAATACCAGTAGACTTAAGGATGATAATAACATGAATCTGCGTTAAATCAACATTTCTAGGAAGACGGAGAGGCAGTTGGTCTGGGTCCTCAGATGTACAATAGTCTAAGATAGCCTACATGAATTGGGTGAGGCATTGGATTCTCTCTGCCTAAGGTTTAACCAAAGAAATATGGATCCAACTAGCTTCCCCATTAGGACCGAAAAACATGCACAGAGTGTTGAGATTACAATGCTCGAGTTCTTCATCTAAACCAACCTTGTGTGAGGGTAAGATAAAAAACAAGCAATAGTAGAAACTTCCAATTTGTTACAACTAAGCAGAAGTAGATTGGAAACAAAAATCAAGGAAATTTTTGAGTTAACCCAAGCTATTTTTGAATCATAGCAATAGGTGTCACCCAAAACATGTTCAATGGATTCACATACAAATGTTGATCAATCCTAAAAATTCGCTTGAGACATGATCGAGAAATGGAATTGAAGAAGGCCATTTCTTTTCTGTTGATTCATAGAAAAATGGTAGGAAGAGAGGGAACATCCATGACCTAAAGACAATGCACATTAGTCAATGTCATTGACCACTTAATATTCAAATGCCCATATATAGTTCACCTTATGCCTATTTTTCTCAGTGATTCCTATATTAGAATGGGCATATGCTCATGTCCTAAACAATCTAATGCAAGATGCTAGTGGAGAAATAAAATTTCATTAATCTGTTTTTATGTCCTAAAAATTCTATGGTAACCATATCTAACTCTACAATACATTATACTAGTGGAGAGATAAAATTTACTTTGTCGTTGTTTAAGAATGAGAAGTTGTTCATTCTCTCATACCAAAAAACAAACAATTTTTTTCATTTTTCTTGAATAAAATTGTATCGTTTTGGCATGAATAACCTTGATGGATCCAGTTTCTAGCTCAACAAGGTGCTATACTAGATACCCTCAAGGGGGATCAAGCCTTATGTAGTTCTATTATTTTGTTTTAAGAATGGGCATCTTGTCTCTGCCAAGTGTTGCACTACATTCCCTTGGGTAGATGCCCATTCTCATATAGGAGTAATAATGAGAATAGGCATTAGCTCATTCTCTATACATTCTAAAAAAAAATTTGGCCATATTTTTTGTCAGTTGTGTTGGACTATTTAGAAATTTGGGAATTTTTCCATCCTCGAACAAACAAACATTTATTATTGGGTTATCCCACATTTTGCATGGAAGGAGGACCTTATTAGAAGAAGAATTATAGTGTAAAAAAATTCTGACATCCTTTATAGAGTTGATAATTATATCATATTGGTTGGACTATCCCTAGCGGAGCCTAGTGCTGCACTACATATCCTTAAAGGGGGATCAAACCTCTATCTTTAATGGTTTTTTATTCTTTCTCTTTTGGGCTCTCTCTCTTTTCATGAAGAAAATGAAGGAAATTTCTCTAGAAACAAAAATGAATATTTCCAACTCATCTCAATGTGAAGAATAACATCTCATTTTCCTTCCATAGAAAAATGGGGGATGACACATTTCATCTTGATGTCACACCGATTCGAGTAGATAGATGGCCACATATAGTTCGGCTTATGCCTATTTTTCTCAGTAATTCCTGTATTAGAATGGGAATATTCCCATTATCAATGGGCATATGCTCATGTCCTAAACATTCTAATACAAGAAATGTTGAAATATAATGCCATATGATCATTCTAAACATTCTAAGACTTGCAATATTAAACTTAGTATGTTCAGTACTTCTATATTACTCATAGCTTGTCCACAATGCAATATGATAGTGGAGAGATAAAATTTACTTACTCTATATTTATTTAACAATGGTCAGTTGCCCATTCTCTCATACAAACAAACAAACATTTTTTTCATTTTGGCTGGACTAACCTTAGTAGAGCCAAATTCTGGCTCGACCAGGTGCTGCACTATATACCCTCGACGGGAATCAAGCCTTGTATAGTTCTATTATTTTGTTTTAGGAGTGAGAATCTTGGCTCCAAAAAGTGCTACACTAAATTCCCTTAGGTAGATGCCCATTCTCGTATTATTTAGTTCTATTAATTTGTTTTAGAAATGGCAGATACCCATTCTCCTCCCATTCTCATAATTGAAAGTAATAATGAGTATAGGCATTATATCATTCGCTATACATTCTAACATTTTGTTTTGGCCATATTTTTGGTCAGCTGTGTTGGAATATTTAGAAATATGGGCATTTTTCCATCCTCAAACAAGAAAATTTTTTGGTTTTGTTTTTTCCACATTTTTGTATAGAAGGACCATTGCTATGGAAGGAGGACCATATTAGAAGAAGACTTATATTGTAAAAACATTATGACAACCTTTATAGAGTAATATATTCAAGAATAATATATGTTTAGAATGGGCATATTATGCTCTACATACCCTCGAGAGGGATCAAACCTTATGTATATTACAATATATATATATATATATATATATATATATATATATATATATATATTCACATTTAGGAAACATAGAAGAAGAATATATATTTTAACGTTCAGAGATAAAAAATAGTAGTGACTAAAACAGATAAGATGAAGAGAGAAAACTACAAAATGCATATTTAATTTACCGAAAAAATACCACAGAAGAACTAACAGTACAGATTAGTTGCCATTAGTAATCTCGATTGGCTCTTCTTTGACATTATCCAATGAGAAGGAAAAAACCTCATAGTTATTAAAATGATTATGTTTGATCTTGTATCAAATGAAAATGCCCAATCCCATATAGGAATCATAAAATAAGAATAAAGATAAAATCTAATTCATTTTGAAATTGCTAGTTTCCCATTCTCACAACCTTCATATAGTTTTTAAATTGATAAAGTTCAACATTTCTTGTATTAGATTGACCATTCCTTTTCACTTTTATATTCTCACAACCTTCATATAGTTTTTAATTTGATTAAGTTAAATATTTTTTGTATTATATTGACCATTCCTTTTCACTCTTATATCCTATTACTTTTCTCATAGAAATGATCAAGTTTAGTATTGATTTTATTGCAATGATAAGAATGAGCATACACCCATTCTCATACAAGCAAACATTTTAATATGCCCATTCTGTCTATGTGTATTTTAATTGAATACAAGATAAAAATGTTTGTTTGTATGAGAATAAACATATGCCCATTCTATCTATGTGTATTTTTATTCTATGATTCTTATATGAGAATGGACATATGCCATTTCATTACATGATAAATTTTTTTTTATATGAGAATGAACATATGCCCATTCTGTCTATGTATTGCCTCATTTTCATTGTTCTTGTTACTCACTTTTTCAGCCATTAATAATTTTTTTCTCAAAAAGGAATAAAAACTAATTGCTCTAAATGTTCTTCCAAGTTACCATATCATTATTTATAACATCTAACATAAACCTATGATGTGAGTACTATAAGTTATATAATGTTTACCATTTTCACATCCATATTATAGTATGAGTAATAGAAGAAAGTTCTTTTCATTTTAGCACTTCTATAGTAATCGTATCTAAGTCGGTATTTGTTTAAAAATGGGAAGTTTCCCATTCTCTCATATAAACATACTTTATTTCATCTTATCTTGAATACAATGTATTTTTTTCTCTCAGAATAAAGTTTACTTCATTCTCACAACAAACATCATATATGAATGATAGAATAATGGATGTTGTTCACTCTCACTGCCTTAGGGAAGATTCTAATGATATATTTTAGAAATGTCATATGCATATTCTGATATAGGAACCAAGAATAGAGATAACACAATCTAACTTCCTTTATACAATTATTAAAATGGGTTCAAGCCCATTCACATATAACAATCATTTTATTTTTCGTAATGTAAAATATTATTTGAAATTTATAGGTATAATTAAATGATACAATATTATTTCTTGTATTTAATTATTAATATTATTAGTTATTGTTATTAATTAATTAATTTTGATTAGTCCTAATATGATATATTAAATACATATTTTTTTGATTTCTAGTTTTTTATGGTTAAAGTTTAATATTTTATCGCCCCATTCTAAGTATTATAAGTAATGAAACATTATAAATATTAATGGAGTTTATGTCATTAATTAGTTTTATAAAGTTTTACTATATATTTTTTTTATAATTTTATAAAATTATTTTTAAAATGTATTATAATTAATTAAGCATTATAAATAATGGCGATTAAGTTATTAATTATGTTATAAGTTTAATTATATTTTTATAATATTATTTAATTATTTTGAAATTATTTGTTATTCGTTTGATAATATAATCAGATGTCGTTTTTTAATATAATATTGATGTTTATTACTAATATTAATTAATAGGATTTTTTCAAGCTATTAATTATTTAAATTAGCACTAATACTAATTAATTATAATATTATTAATTAATGTTATTAATATATTAATTAATACTAATAATAGAAATCACAGTGATTTATATTTCTAATCAATGTTAATGAAAAATTATTAATTACTAATATCACATCTTGACTAGAAATACTTTGATTTCTATTGTTTCAAATTTCAAATTTTCAAACACTTTATTATAAGGAGACAATTCATAGTGGTCATTTATTATGGTAGGTTTGATTAAAATATTAATTTTCGGCATTTTTTTTACATTTTCCGCAAGATTGATTCAAATTTTAAATTATATAGTTTAATTTTGGGAGGCAATTCATAATTGTCATTTATTATGTCGGTTTGATTCAAAATTTGAATTTCGGTGCTCTCTTTTTTTACAAGGGTAATTTATTTTGGCCAAGTACATTATAAAATATTGATTTTGAATTAATCAAGTTTTGGTTTCATTCTATTGGGACCGATTTTTTTTCATTCAGACATTTAGTTGGGGAAAGACGAAGAATGGTAGATGTGGCCGGAAAATATGAAGATACATATATTTGTAAAGAAAGAAGAAGATATAACTTCTAATAACAAGAAATTTACGAAGATACAAATATTTTGCAGAGAAGAATAAGAAGAATCAACTTCTAAAATAGTGAGTTTGCATGGGAGACTATTACAGATTTCTCAAATGAATACAAAATGGTAGAGCAGGCTATTCATGTTGGCAATAGCAGCTGGTTAACATGATGAGATCCCTCTCCACCACTATTTTGAGGCTTTTGGTGTGAGGAAACTTGTAACATGATATCAGAGCTAGGTATTTTAAGAGCGCCTTACTCTGGAGTAGATTGGGAGGGGTGACTCTCAGGAAGTCCCGATGTCGTTTCCTCCTAATGTTTGTTGGAACTAATTTGGTGAGACATGGTGGCCCAAGATCACATGTTCATACGGCTCCATCATTTGGGGGTGGTTGGCATAAAACGACTGGTTAGCACGTGAATCCCCACCTCCACACTACTTCGAGCCTTTTTGGTGTGACGACAAATCATAACAATTTCAAGGTTTTTATATCTCTTTTTTATAAGTTTACTTCTAAATTGTAAAACCGGATACTAACAGAGATATTTTAATTCACATCACTATTTTAAACAATTTTTTCCATAGATCTTCTCGTTTATTTTAATTTCACAAAATGAATCGATTTGTTTTTCTTACAAAACGTAATGTCAAAAACATACAAAAATCAATTTGTTTTACATTCTACATGTACAACTAACCAATAGAAAAATTAAATTGTTTCGTTTCTTTGTAATTTCGTAAGTCTAAAATGTTACTTGTTTTTATGGTGTCAAAAAAATGATAGATGGACTCCAGTATGCTTGTCTCTCTCTCTCTATATTTTTAATGACCTCCCCAACAATTTTTATCACATCTGCAATAAGTTTCTGTTCCATATCTATGTATTTAATCAACCCAAAGCCTTTCGCATACCTTCGTATTTCTCCTACAAAATCTTGAATGTAAAAACTTGTCCGTAAGAGAGAAAATAAAAACTTAGAGCCATTTAGAGAACAAATAATTCAAAACACAAGACATTCAAATTAAATATTTTTATAAAGTATTTAACCAAGGAAATCACCTCTAAAAGAAGCGCCAAAATTCAAAATTTGAATTTATCAGACCATAATCATCCCACCCTTCAATGAATTAATGTCTTTAACTATCCTAAATATCATAACTGTCTAAATTTAATCTATCCTAATCTGTAATAAATCACCACCTAAATGGCTTAAATTCCTTTACTATACAAGTCTATCGTAAATAGTTAACCACGAAATGGTACGATATTATGTTTTAATATGCTATTAATCCAAATGTTTAGAAACATTTAATTATTTAAGAGATATGAGAATAATAAAATACATGTACTATTTTTTACATAATTCAAAATAATGAATGTATAATATGTTAACAATCAACCACAGTCATTGTAAATGCTGAAAAGCTTTAATACGCTTTAATATGGCATAGATATTTGAATTGATTTTAAATAGAAATTTAAAATAATAAAATAATTATCAGAATTTATCGCATACCAATTTAGACCCAGTAATTTTAAAAAAATGTCCACATTTAACGAAAAAATGGGTTAATAATGGGAAATCATGGAAATTTTAAAGATTTTTAAAAATACTAATAAAATAATTTGTCCTTTTACGTATTTATAGTGTTTTTTAGATGTTGCTCATTCTCACTGCTTATATAAAGTTATAAAAAAATTGAATTCTATCCATAATAATACTCAACATAACTTTTTAATGTAAAATCTTCAATATCCTAAAGTCTAATCAAAATATTTTTAAAATAATATTGAATTGATGGACCCCGGTTTTATGTTGAATATTTATTTGCATAAGAAAAATACAGTAGAAGTTTATCGTCATCCTATTAAACCTGTAAGATAACATTCATTTTATTGTCGTTATAAGGCACTATTCTCACATCTTATATAAAGTTTAAGAAATTGCTTGAGATTTTTTACATTATCTTGTTTTGAATGGGATAGATGCCCATTGCTCATATAGGAATCATAAAATATTTTCTTTGGCAGAATGAATCATAAAAGAAGAGTATGGATTGACTATGCTCACATCACAATTTTTAAATAGGTATTTAAATGAGTCAGTATTGACGAAATTGCACATGCCCATCCCTTATAAAAGCAATAACTTGTATGATAAATGTTGGAATGGGCACTACCAATTCTCATAAAACAATAGTTTCAATCATAGTTTTGCAATACTGTAGGCTTTGGTAGAGGTAGGGGCCTCTCACATCATCTCCTCTGATACTTTGGGGAAGGGCGGATGAATGTCTTGTAATAGTCGAACTACTGTCAGAATCTGTCTACCAAGTCATCTCCATCCTTCCCCCCTCTCTAGCTGGAGCCTCCTAACTAGCTCCTCATGCATATGCCTATATGAGGGTAATCCCACATATGTCCTCCATATAATGTCCACTCTGAACAATCCTTCAGTAACTGAACTAACTGCCAAAATGGGCCACATCATGTGATGGCCTATCCGATCTCCACTCTCCTATAAACTATACACACATATCCTATAATCCCCACCTGCTAAATCTAGGTGGGAATGCATCTTCTTGGCAGCATCCCTATAGTCGCTGCACACATGTGCTCGTATTCCCAATGTGTATTATAAATGTACAACACAGCCCGGTTAACCTACGCAACCGCCCATATGCCCAACGACCTCTCTACTATAGCTGCATCAAAATGTTGGTGCCTATGGAAAAATCATGTATCATGCACCATCATTCATGGAGTACCCCATCAGTGATTAGGGAATCATCCATCACGCCTTTGCATCTGGCAGTGGCAATACAGCACACTTCCTCATCAATAAAACCACTAGCATTGCTCATCCAGACGGGCTAGTAGCATCTCTCCATAGCTCAACTAGCGCTATAGAATATCAGAGCAGCCACCCCCTCACCAAAAACCCCTTCAAAATTTTCCCAATTCAGATCCCCCCTATGAGGCCTCGGAGGAATAGAGTAAAACCTAGGCACCCAGTATGGGGGACCGCAAAATCCAGAACAAATCCTCCAGGGTGATAGTCCTCTCATCTCACCCATCAATAGGTGGAACGTGTTGGTTGTGGAATCCCACTCTGATGAGTGGACCATCAAGATTGGAGCCAAACAACCTATTTTGTAGTGACGAATCCCCACTCCAAGCCCACTGGCCGTCACATGTTGAAGCCTCCAACGGGGTCACTACTGCGCCGCGAAAGTTCCCTCACTAGTAGAGGCGAACCATGTCCCCACATATGATGTGGTAACTATGTTCTCCCCTGCATCCAATCCAACATGACATTAATCAATTTACCATGACTATATTCCCAATTATCTTACCCTCCACCCTATTTTCACCTAGCCATCTCAACTAAAACCTAGCCCACGTCACTTTTGGCACGCCTTGTGCCTAAAATCCGACTGTATCGTTTCATCCTAACCACTCCGGTCACCTTAACAATTTGGTCACTTGCTTGGTGATTGATACAGTTCATCACCCTTACCGATCATGGTTTACCCATTAACCGTCAATTTAGTCACCTATTTGGTGACCGAATAACCAGTTTCCCAACCAATCGACGGCTAGCCACACTTGACTGACGCTGGAATCACTGTTGCGAAAAAACCCGCATCTTCCCAAAACCACCCCCTTTTTCTAAAACCCTCCCCCTACCCCCCCTTTTACATAACCCCAAGCCTACAATGACCTAAACTAACCCGCTGGACCTCATACCCCCCCACCTTATATAATTTTACTACCCCGATCCCCTTCCTCTTTTCCTTGCTATTTCCTCCCCCATTCCCAAATTTAATTTTTCCCCACCCACAAAAAACAAACCCAAATGAGCAAACAACATTTTTATATCACCAACCTCATAATCTATCCACAGTGACAAGTGCGTAGGGGGTTTACCACCTCGTCACACTACACCGTCTCGTTGGCACATCTGGCCACTATACCGTGCCCCGCCCGATCCCTCTCTGGCCTCTGTCATCCCCCAATCGCTACTCGTAACCTCCAACCAATCAAATTCTCCCCTGATCCTGTGGACCTGTTGCTCACCAACCACACCCTCATCAAATCACACTACCAGCTCACTATCCCATTGCCTCTAGACACTTTTCTCTCTTTTCTCTCTTCTTTTTTTAATCATTTTGTTCTCACTTTGCACAATAACAAATGGAATAACAAACATGTATATTTTTTGTTTTTTTATACAAACCTGACCTAACGATGTCAGTTACCCTTGACCAGCATCGGTCACATGCCTACCTAACCGTCATCGGTTGCCCTTACTGACATTGATTATCATGACCGCCTCGTCACCCTCACCTGCACATTGCCTTCATTTTTTTTTTTCCCTTTTTCCCAACCCTTCAACCCTGAACCATCTTAACACCCACCCCAACCTTTACCCAACAAATTTTTACCTTCGCCTTTCCTGCCCTCAGTATTTCACCTGTACCTTGGCTAACCCCGTGCCGTGAGTAGATATTTAGACCTGGCATCGCTATACCGTGACCTCATTGTTCACTATCCTTGTGGCAACTGTTATTGGGTTGATTTGACCTGATGACCTTACCTAGACGCCTTTGCCGTGACCAATTTACGCTTACCCTACCTTTGGTGTACTAGATCATCCCTAAACGTTCCTGCAGCCTAACCGACGGTGTTTTCCTAACCTACCCTATACCTAGATAACAGACGCACTTCAATCACCTTGATTGGATAAACCTATCACCTAGACGATGTAGAGTTTTCTTGCTCTTCAACTCGTAAGCATTCTACATTTTTATTTTGTGTGCATTGCTGACTACTGCTACCTTTGACTGACCCAAACCGATACCTATATTACCCGAGGAACCTTAATAATTAACCCTTTCTCCCCCATTCCCACCTAGACCTTTTTCCCCCCATTTCACTTTTAATATCAATCACTCACCAATTCTACCTCAGCCTCGTCTATTCCTGGTTTGAGGGGATCACTTCACCCACACTTGGGCAACTGCATCTATTTTTTTGTTAGCGTCACTTACCAATACAAGCTCCGCAAAAAAGAAGGGAAAAATTTAGACACTAAAATTCATTCCACACTCTCCTTGTGTCCCCTTAATTAATAAACAAACCTTTATCACATTCCTCACCTAAGCCAATGTCCCCCCTTCACGCCCTAATATGAATCTATTAATTTTATTTAATAATTCATTATCCTCACTATAATCTTTATTTAAATTCCTTATTTTAAGTAATAGATACACACATATAGTTCACTTAGACACTCACCATCCACCTCACCTAAGACCTATTCTTAGTACGTTTCCATAACTAACTAAGACTTACCCCAAACCCTAAAAATCACTGCCTCATTCCCCTTTTAACCACATTCCCTTCCCTCCCGCATGCTCACCAGAATCTCCCAGTCCTAAATCCTTGTTAATGACACGAGATTCCAAGGAATCCAGGAGGATCTT